>OX155967.1:23573549-23594402 GCA_944548615.1 Micropterix aruncella | reverse complement strand
ACCCAGGCAGAATACTGTCCTGATGATACGTAAAAGTATTTTTCTCCAAACCTCTGAGAAAAAAAAAAAAAAAAAAAAAAAAAAAAAAAAAAAAAAAACACACACGCACACACACACACACACACACACACACACACACACACACACACACACACACACACACACACACGCTCACATATGGCATCTCCATATGGGGTGATACCCTTAGAATACAGGAGTCACGGAGAAAAGTCGCGCCAGTATATCGATTGAGTGCTCTGAGAGTAGCCAGCGCCTTCCGCACAGTATCTGAGGACGCAGTGTGCGTTATCTCTGGGATGCTGCCTATTGAAATACTCGCTGAAGAGCGAAAAGCCCTCTACCGGCGAAAAGGATCAAACACTAGGAGCCCCGAAGAACTGAAAACTGAAGAACGGCGGAAAAGCATACGCCGATGGCAAACTATGTGGGACACCTCAGCAAATGGTAGGTGGACGCACCGTCTTATTCCGGAAGTAGATGTCTGGCTGAGCCGAGAGTATGGAGAGGTGAATTACTACCTGACCCAGATGATATCGGGGCACGGGTGCTTCCGAGAATACCTCTTCAAATTCAAACACGATACTTCTCCAGAGTGCCCGTCTTGTCCTGGAGCCAATGAAGATGCTGAGCACGTGTTCTTCATGTGCCCCCGTTTCGAATCATCACGCAGTACTTGGGAAACTGCTCTTACACAGAAAATCCGGCCGGAATCCTTAATGAGAGCAATGCTTTCGTCAAAGGATGCCTGGGAGACGACAAACTCATTCGTGACGGAAGTACTGCAAGAACTTCGTCGCCTAGAAAGAGACCGAGCTCAGAACCAGGAGCACTAAATAAAAGAAAGAGTGGCTTGAACCGCCAGAAGAAGCAATAGCAAGACCCTCCCTCCGCGAAGTAATGCCTAACGGCGGGGCCGCGGAGGAAACAGAGGCAGAGACCAGAGGATGAGGTTTTTACCAAACCTCTGAAAAAAAAAAAAAAAAAAAAAAAAAAAAAAAAAAAAAACACACACACACACACACACACACACACACACACACACACACACACACACACACACACACACACACACACACACACACACACACACACACACACACACACGTAAAAAGAAATACACACACACATGTATTTTATTCTGCCCTTCGTAAAAAGTGCCTTGCGACAAGGACATCCCAGCGTTGCCGGAATAGACCTAACTATGAACAACTAGTGGCAGAGTACAAAAAGACACGAAGAACGCTGAACAAAGCCATCAAGGATAGTAAGAGACAATGCTGGAGAGAGCTGATCAATGAAGTAGAGGTCAACCCATGGGGTAGACCGTATAAGGTGGTTATGACGCACATAAGATGCCAGCTGACACCTCCACCCACATGCCCCAAACTTCTTGAGAAAATTGTAACTGCACTTTTTCCTCAACAAACGGAATTCCAACACCGGGCAGAGCAGTACGAGTTAGAAGAAATTCAACCGGTCACAGAAAAACAGTTGATGGAAGCATGTAACAAGGTGGGGAATACGAAAGCACCAGGTCTGGATGGAATTCCAAACATTGCATTAAAGGAAGCCATCAAAGCAGCACCGTCACTGTTCTTGGAAGTTTACAACGCATGCCTTAAGGAGGGAACTGTACCTCTGAAATGGAAGCAACAGAGATTAGTACTTCTCCCTAAGGGTAAGCAACCACCAGATGATCCATCAGCCTACCGTCCGCTCTGCATGTTGGATACGGCAGGCAAAATACTAGAAAGTATAATTCATAGGAGGATAGAAGCGATAGTAGACCCGCAGCTTTCAAGCAACCAATATGGCTTCCGGAAGGGTCGCTCCACCCTGGATGCGATTGACCTTGTCGTCAACACAGCCAAAGAAGCGATCGCAGGGACCAGATGGAAGAGAGGTACGAAGAATTACTGCCTGGTGGCAACGCTGGATATAAAGAATGCGTTTAACTCCCAACTGGGACTGCATTATGAGTTCTCTCACCGCAATGAATGTACCAGGATATCTACGAAGGATGGTAGCAAGCTACTTCACTGATAGGGTCCTGAAATACGACACTGAGACGGGCCCGAAAGAATACAGGGTCACAGGGGGGGTGCCTCAGACATACATACATACATACATACGTACATACATACATACATACATACATACATACATACATACATACATACATACATATATATATATATATATATATATATATATATATATATATATATATATATATATATATATATATATATATATATATATATATATATATATATATATATATATATATATATATATATATATATATATATATATATATATATATATATATATATATATATATATATATATATTCATATATATATACATTTTATAACAATCATTAATATTTAAGAAACACTAATCGCCTATTATTTTCCAGCATTCATTCTCGTCTCGCATTGTTGTGTTGCCGCTGTGTGAGGCCATTTTAATCGGATTCTAGTGCCACAGCAGGAAGCACCAGCAAACACTGAGGGAGGAGAAGAAGAAGGCGTGGAGTCACTCCTGGTCACCACAGACCAGATAAGTGCCCTTTCATTATTTTATTATTTCATTTATTTAGTGATAAACATAATTTCAATTTGAAAATATATATATATATATATATATATATATATATATATATATATATATATATATATATATATATATATATATATATATATATATATATATATATATATATATATATATATATATATATATATATATATATATATATATATATATATATATATATATATATATATATATATATATATATATATATATGATTGTAAATGTGTAAATTATTATTTTTTCAAATTGAAATTATGTTTATTACTAAATAAATGAAATGATAAAATAATGAAAGGGCACTTATCTGGTCTGTGGTGACCAGGAGCGACTCCACGCCTTTTTCGTTTTCTCTTCTTTCAGTATTTGCGGTTTCCTACTGTGCCTTATTCGAACCTTTCTACTTTATCCTACACAGCGGCAACACAACAATGCGAAAGACGAGAATGAATGCTGGAAAATAATAGGCGATTAGTGTTTCTTAAATATTAATGATTTTTATAAAATGTATATCAATATTTCGGCTCAGCCGTCGTCAAGATATATCAATATATATCTTGACGACGGCTGAGCCGAAATATTGATATACATTTTATAAAAATCATTAATATTTAAGAAACACTAATCGCCTATTATTTTCCAGCATTCATTCTCGTCTTTCGCATTGTTGTGTTGCCGCTGTGTAGGATAAAGTAGAAAGGTTCGAATAAGGCACAGTAGGAAACCGCAAATACTGAAAGAAGAGAAAACGAAAAAGGCGTGGAGTCGCTCCTGGTCACCACAGACCAGATAAGTGCCCTTTCATTATTTTATCATTTATTTAGTGATAAACATAATTTCAATTTGAAAAAATAATATATATATATATATATATATATATATATATATATATATATATATATATATATATATATATATATATATATATATATATATATATATAATTATTTTCAATAATATATAAAATTAGATTCATGAAAAGTTACTTATCTGGGGTCCTGGTGGACCAGAAACATTTAAACGATAGTTAATGTCCTCTTTAACAAATAAACTTTATCTTTAATAAAGAGGACATTAACTATCGTTTAAATGTTTCTGGTCCACCAGGACCCCAGATAAGTAACTTTTCATGAATCTAATTTTATATATTATTGAAAATAATTTTAAAAAATTTACACACTTAAAATATCAAAATATATATATATATATATATATATATATATATATATATATATATATATATATATATATATATATATATATATATATATATATATATATATATATATATATATATATATATATATATATATATATATATATATATATATATATATATATATATATATATATATATATATTATTACAATTTTATTAAACAAAGTAACACAACCATCTTTTCTAAATAACCTCAAACCAACATCAAACTTATCAGTGGATGAACGTGCAGCTCTTGACAGTCTTAGCCAGGATACCAGCATCGTCATTTTGCTGGCTGATAAAGGTTCCACTACTGTCATACTTAACAAAACTGACTATGTGACTGAAGGCTTGAGGCAACTTAGGGATGAAACATTCTATAAAAAACTATCCAGGGATCCAAACAAAAATTTTGCAGTAAAAATAAAAAAATACATTGAACAAAATAAATCAAATGAAAAATTATCAGAAGAAGATGTCAAAACTTTAATTCCAGATCCTATTCGAACTCCAAATTTTTACTTATTACCAAAAATTCACAAGCCCAATAATCCTGGACGACCTATAGTCGCAAGCTTTAACTCTCCGACAGAAAGAATTTCGGCTTTTGTAGATTATTTTTTACAACCATTTGTTAAAAATCTAAGTTCTCATATTAAAGACAGCTATCATTTTATTAATATTTTAAAAAATACTGTAATTCCAAAGTCAGATGACCTATTGTTTGTTACTATTGACGCCACATCTCTGTATACTAATATTCCACATAATTTAGGATTGGAAGCTATTTCTCATTTTCTCGATGATAGACCTCATCCTCAAATACCGTCTACAGATTTTCTTTGCAAATTAGCCGAATTTGTCTTGACGTGTAATGCTTTTACTTTTGAAGATGAATTTTATCTTCAAATTAAAGGAACTGCTATGGGCACTAGAATGGCACCTTCGTATGCTAACCTTTTTATGGGTTTATTAGAGCAAAATTTTCTTAAAACACAAAATTTAAAACCCATTTTATGGTATAGGTTTATTGACGACATAATAATGATTTGGCCACACGGACAAGTTACGTTAACAGCCTTTCTTGACGACCTAAATAATTTTGGACCTTTAAATTTCACTCATACAGTTTCTAAATCACAAATTACTTTCTTAGATGTTGATTTGATCATTTCCGATGGTATAATTAAAACGGCAATCCATATTAAACCTACAAATCAGGAACAGTATCTACACTTTGATAGCTGTCATCCATTTCATACTAAAAGATCCATTCCCTATTCAATGTCCATTCGCGGACACCGTTTGGTTAACAACAAGGAAAATTTAGATAAATATCTCATTAACCTGAAAAAATCTCTTCTGGAAAGAAATTATCCTGCTCCTCTATTAGAAAAAAATATTCTAAATTCTGAAGTAAAATATACACCAAGCCCAAAAATATCTTCAAATTTAAATAGAATGTTTCTCAGCACCACTTATTTTCCCGGAGCCGAGAAACTGCGAGATATATTATCTGATTTATTTCCTATTATTTCTAATGATGCGTCCACCAAAGATCTCTTAGATTTACCACCAATTTTATCTTTCCGCAGACCACCTAATATTAGATCAATATTAAACAAAACAAAAAATAAACAAAATTTCTCTGTTGGTAATAATAACTTGGGTCTTCAACCTTGTGGTCGTCCACGTTGTAAAACTTGTCCTCTGTTAGATCAAAGTCCTTTTTTTTCCAGTCCAAATACTACTAATAAATACAGGGTTCCCTTTCATTGTAGTTGTTATTCAAAAAATATAGTGTATCAGCTTCTGTGTAACACTTGCAGTGCTTTTTATATCGGCGAAACAACCACACCACTTAATATTAGACTAAATAATCATAGGGCCAGTGTAGGAAATGAAAGCCAGCTCCCAATATCTTTGCATGCCAGGGCACATAATTTAACTTTTGATCAATGTTTTAAGGTTAAAATAATAAAGTGCCTTGGTGATAATGCAAAAGAAAGGGATGTCAAATCTTGGGAAATGGCTTTTATTTATATTTTAGGCACTTGCAAAGGTTCGGGTCTCAATAGACAAAATTAATGTGGTTTATTCAATCAGGTTTAATACTCATCAACTGCTTTTTATTTTTTATTTATAATCATTCATTAAAAATAATATTTTTCACGGTCGGTTATGATATAGTTTAGCTGGATCGTATAAAATATTATTAATCATTTCTATTGGTTCGATTTCTTGAATTTAAATTTTCAAGGAATTGTTCGATTTCAGAAATGTCATTTATCTTGACAACGGTTTACACCGAAATATAGAACCAACATTTTTCATTAATCATTAGTTTTTAGATATACTAATCGCCTATTCCTTTCCAGCATAGATTCTCGACTTTCATTTGTGTCACCACTGCATGAGGCAGGAAGAAGTCCGGTTGGCCAGACTTCTAATACCACAGCAGGGATTATTGACCAACACTGAAAGAATAGAGAAGAAAAAAAGGCGTGGAGTCACTCCTGGTCTACACAGACCAGATAAGTCTTCTTTCATTTATTTTATACGTTAATTTATTTAGTATTAATACATAATTTCAATTTGAAAATAATAATTTTCACTTATACTAATCAAATATACAGGTTGTTAGAGACGAGAGGGCGTTTTTTCATAACACAGCTTATATTTATGGTATAGAACACAATTATAGTGTTATTTTTTAATTTTGAGATGTGACCAAAAATAATCAAAATCAAACTTTTCACCATGTAGTCGCGGCCTAATATTTCGGCCGTTGACCTCATCGCGCTCATTACGCGAATGCATCACAAGGCTAGACGCGATGCTCGGAAAATCTATGAACTAATACAGAACAATTATAAATATTATGATATAAACGAATTTCACGCGGTAAATTCGTTTCTATCCTATTTATAATGTTAAACAACCGTGATAGTCTTCGATTTTATCATAAGTTATTTTAGTAACACCTTGAAGTGGGTGATTTAGTACGAGCAAATAAGCAACTTTAGATACATTTGCGTAAAATGCCAGTTTTTTTCTTTTTCGGAAATTGTTGTTTTTTTAAATAGCATTTTGGTTATGTTTATGAGCGTCTGATAATAAAACCAATTAAACTCAGTACAACCGTAAAGAAATTATATATTGACGTAAATAAAGCGTAAAATGTAAAGCGGAGCGAGATAACAAAAATACCGTGGTTCCACTGTAACTTCATACAGGCGACTCGCGAACGCCGGACGCCGCCGAGTCCCTCTCCGTCGGGCCCGCGATCCACGCTCGTCGCGGGCGCAGGGGCGCGCGGGGGACGAGGAACTGGTAGCTTCACTACTGTTTATTATTTAATTTATTTAAGTGACTTGACGCACCATATCACTCCCTTCGCAGTGACGAAGTCACGTATAGACTGTGAAAAATAATGAGAACATACGAAGAAAAATCAGTTTTTGAAGCGAACTCTGGTCATTCTTCCATATCGAGTTCGTTGTCCATTTTCTGTTGTTTGCTGATTAGGTTTCTGTGCAATTATCTTTGTATTGTCTTCAGAAGCGAGCACGTAAGCAGGCTTGAGCCTATCAATGGATACTGTCTTTAGAATTCCATCAATGACGATTTCAAAATATTTATCTGTTCTTTTTCTGACCGGATATGGACCTTTATACGGGGCTTGCAGTGCTCTCTTGCCGCTTTCTCGTTTGATGAACACGTGACTTGCTGTTAGTAGATCAGAGTGAACGAAAGCAGTTGTTTTGCAGTGGTGTTTCAAATGACGCGGTCCTAGATTGTTAAAAGATCTTCGAAGCTGCGTCACGAAATCTTCAGGTTCAGTTAAAGTTTCTTGTCGGGGTGATAAAAATTCTCCCGGAAGGCGTATGGTTTGACCAAATACCATTTCCGCAGGAGATGCACCTAAATCCTCTTTGTATGCTGCACGACATCCCATCAATACTACAGAGAGCATATCCGACCATCTATTAGTATCGTGGCAAGTAATCGCGGCTTTAAGCTGGCGGTGAAAACGCTCAACCATCCCATTTGCCTGTGGATGATACGCTGTCGTTCTAAAATGATCGATGCCGGTTATCTTACATAGAGCTTGAAAGAGATTTGCCTCGAATTGGCGTCCCTGATCTGTTGTTATTCTCAGCGGAGTTCCGTAGCGAGCAATCCAACCTTCAAATAACTTGCGTGCAACTGTTGTAGCGGAGATGTCTCGTAGTGGGAATGCTTCAGGAAATCTAGAGAATCGGTCCACAATAGTGAGACAATACCTATATCCTCGAGAATGAGACAACGGTCCCACTATGTCGATATGGATGTGGTCGAATCGAGCACTAGGTGGTGCAAATGTTCCTATAGGGGAGTGCGTGTGTCGATTGATCTTGCAACTTTGACAAGCTGGACATTCTCGAACCCATTGCTTGACGTCTTTAGCCATTTTTGGCCAAACAAACTTTTCGGAGATAAGACGTGAAGAAGCTTTAGTACCTGGGTGAGAGAGAGAATGAATAGATTCAAACACATTCTTTCTGAAAGACTTGGGAACAAATGGACGAACAGAAGATGTACTGACATCGCAGTAAATTGTACAGGAACAAGTGGGAATTTGAATCTTCTTTAAAATGAGACTGTGCGAGTCTGATGATTCAAGTAGTTTCTTGAGGTCTTCATCAGTCTGCTGAGCTTGTCCAAGTGCGTCGAAGTCAATGTGTGGAGTAATTGCTTCAACTCTAGACAATGAATCTGCAACAATGTTCAAGCTTCCTGCAATATGTTGAATATCTGTAGTAAATTGACTTATGAAGTCCAGATGTCTGAATTGACGTGGTGTGCATTTGTCGGGCTTCTGCTTCAACGCGAAAGTTAGTGGCTTGTGATCAGTGAAGATTGTGAAACATCTTCCGTCCAACCAATGCCTGAAGTATTTGATAGCGTGATACATAGCGAGGAGTTCACGATCATAAGTACTGTACTTAATTTGTGCTGGTGATAGCTTTCGCGAAAAGAAACCGAGTGGCTGCCAACCGTTGTCAGTCATCTGCTTCAAGGCGCCTCCAATACCAACGTCACATGCATCGGTGAATAGCGCTAGATGAGCATTTTCTTCTGGGTGTATGAGCACAGTGGCTTTAATAAGAGCTTCCTTGCGTCCTTCAAAGGCCTCGATCCGATCTGGAGTCCACTCTACGGGATGATTACCTTTTACACCACATTTTAGACAGTCATGTAGTCTCGCTTGGACGTTTGCAGCATTGGGAATAAATCTACGGTAAAAGTTTATTATCCCAAGAAACCGTCGTAATCCTTTAACTGTTGTCGGCCGAGGATAGTTCTTCACAGCGTCAACCCTAGTTGACAACGGTTTTACGCCTGAAGATGATATTTCATATCCCAGAAACTCAATGGTTGACTGGCCGAATTGGGATTTGTTCAGGTTGATGACGATCCCATATTCAGAGAGACGATTAAAAATAATGCGTAGATGTTCTAGGTGCTCTCCTTCATTTTTCGAGAATATTAAAATATCATCGATATAGGGAAATATGAAGTGTAATCCTTTAGTGATGTCATCAATGAAACGCTGGAATGTTTGCGCCGCGTTGCTGAGGCCTGGTGTCATTTTAATCATTTCGAAGAGTCCAAATGGTGTAATAACAGCAGTTTTGGGCACATCTTCTTCAGCGATGGGAAGTTGATTGAAAGCGCGAACCAGGTCAATTTTGGAAAAAATACGACATCCAGAAAGGTTACCAGAAAAGTCTTCAATATTTCGGATGGGATATTTGTCCGGAATAGTACGAGTATTGAGTGCTCGATAGTCTCCGCACATTCTCCAGTCTCCATTTCGTTTGGGAACTAAGTGTAGAGGTGAAGCCCAAGGACTATTCGAACGCCTTGCTATTCCAGATTGAACCATGTCTTCAAATGCCTTTTTTGCAATGCACAACTTACTCGGTGCAAGACGACGAGCCTTGAAAGTAATAGGTGGGCCTGGCGTAGTTTGTATATGGTGCACAGTATTGTGTTTCACTTCTCTGGTCATTGCTTCAGGTCTCGTAATCTCGGGGAATTGTGATAGCAATCCGTGGAAGGGAGTAGAAGTAGCGACAGTCTTGACATGTGGGAAAGGATCTTGTCGAACTTCTCCTTGACGAGAAAGGTTGGTCACGTTATCCAGCAGTCTACGATTGCGTAGGTCAACAATTAGTCCATAAAATGATAGGAAGTCAGCACCAATTATAGGCTTCGACACGTTGGCTATAGTAAAGTTCCAAGAGAAGTTACGACGTAATCCCAGATTGACTTGTATCCTGGTTGTTCCATAAGTATTAATAAGAGTACCGTTAGCAGCAAAAACTTCGTAGTCTGTAGGCTGTCTGCGTCCTTTTATTCTAGAAATTGGGTACACACATATGTCTGAGCCAGTGTCAATTAAATAGGTTTCCTTGGTGATGCAATCGCTGATGAAGAGACGGGCGGTTGTAGGGAACGAATCATTTACCGCCTCTAATGACCCGTGGGCTGGTTTTCCTCGTAGTTGCATGGCTTGATGCATTTCTTCGCACGGTCTCCGAAGCGATGATGGTACCAGCACTTTCCACTTTCTTGTCTGGATCTGGAACGGCTTCGGTTACGGTTTGAGTTCGGCACCTGCATTTTACGATCAAGCTTGGTTGTTAAAGCAGCTACTTGTTTTGTTAAAGCTTCTAGTTTACATTCTAAAGCGGAATGAGAAGCAGTAGCATTATCAGCTAAACGGGGATTTGATAGCGATGTAGCAGCGACATGTGTGCTTGGCGTTATTTCGTGAATTTTATCAGCTAATATGGCCAAATTATCGAGTGAGGTCTCCATCTGCGTAGCAAGTATAAGTTGTGTCTGAGTTGGAAGACGACCAATCCACAAAGTGCGCAATAAATTATCTGGAAATGACGTACCCGACAGGTTTTTTAAATACCTCAAGAAGGTGGATGGTTTTCTGTCGCCCAGTTCTTCTTTTTCCAGTAAACGCCGCACCATCTCTTCTTGCGATTCAGAGAAACGCGTAATGAGTGCCTGTTTTAATCCTGAATACGGGTTGTCGCTCGGAGGAGATGTTATCAAGTCTTTCACTTCTATAGCACTTTTCGTGTCTAAATGCGATATGGCGTAGTAAAACATTGTTTGCTCGCGTGTGATACCTGCTAGGTGTAGTTGAGCATCCAGCGTCGCGAACCACAAAGCCGGTTCATCTGGCCAAAAGGGTGGAATTCGAACAGAAACTCGATCAACGTTTCTGCTAAATCCATCTTCTTCGCTTTTTCCAGCTGTATTTGGCGTCGTCATGTCGTAGGTAGGTTGCGAATCCACCAGGTAATCGATAAGATGTCGAGTCGCTCGCAACACGTGCGGTATAAGGTATTCAACACGTTGTTTATGTTGTTATTATTTACGATTATCTCACGTCGGCGTCACCACTTTGGTTATGTTTATGAGCGTCTGATAATAAAACCAATTAAACTCAGTACAACCGTAAAGAAATTATATATTGACGTAAATAAAGCGTAAAATGTAAAGCGGAGCGAGATAACAAAAATACCGTGGTTCCACTGTAACTTCATACAGGCGACTCGCGAACGCCGGACGCCGCCGAGTCCCTCTCCGTCGGGCCCGCGATCCACGCTCGTCGCGGGCGCAGGGGCGCGCGGGGGACGAGGAACTGGTAGCTTCACTACTGTTTATTATTTAATTTATTTAAGTGACTTGACGCACCATAAGCATAAAAGCGCTGAATGCGATGCGCGATCTAGCGGTAAGTAAGCGAATATTGATTATTCACGATATTGGACCTACTGCTAAATTACGCAGCTCACTTAACGTTTCTCAAGGTCAAATTTCTTTTCAAATTCTCAAGGTCAATTTCTCAAGGTCAAATTTCTAAGGTCAAATTTCAAAGTCGAAGTTTAAATTTACAAAACCTAAAAAATGTAAATAAAATGTTTTTTATTTCACAAATTTCGGTCAAAACTTGCTTGTTTTCTTTTACGTCACTAATAAAAAAACACTGGTAGAATCACATGGTGGAACGAGAACTGCGGAAAATAATCCGTCCGGTTAATTCTGTGGATTGCTACAGATTTTCCGCGGGTCATAGGCGTTTTTTTGCCATACTGAATTGCGTACACAACAAATAGCAAAATACCGAAAATTCCACCGCCTGGCCTAAAACTATTAAATTAATAGTGAAAAGTGTTTATGCATTGTACGCTTATGTAGTGTACGCATTGACTTCAATCATTTAGAACTGTACTAACCTGTTTATGAATGCAAATAAAAACCACTAGAACCACACAATCGACAGGCGAATACGCATGTTTTACCGTGTCTTAGAACGTTTTACACTTTTTATTTTATAACACTTCACTAAACTTTATGTAGGTAGTTTAATTACATTTTATTTAAAAATCGCGGCACTCAACATTGTCACGCCTCAGCTGACCGACACTAAGAGTAGGTCATGGTCACAGACTTATTAGGAACTAGTCTCATGGTCAAATTCAATAATAAACAAGCTATCCCACCCCCACGCCACCGCGCAACGATGACGTTGCCAGAAAAGTCAAATTCTTTATGCGCAGATTGGGAGCAGAGATATTAAAAATAAAGATTGTTATAAGGAAATATTATGTATTAAGAATTGCTTACGTTTTTAACAATGGCCAACCTTTTTACAACCTTGCAATGTTTGTCAGTATGTTCGTTTAGGTGAAATCTTGCAAGTAGAATTAAAACCACTTCCGCTTATCCTGTGAAGTTGAAATTTTACAAGTTGGTTCAGTTCCAATAACAATGCAATTTTATGGTGAACATGACCTGATTCTGCTTCCAGGATTGGCTCCCGACGAGGGGACTCCTCAACTGTCAACAGCACAGAAACGAAATTTTGTTAACGTATTCAATTATGAAGTTCCTCTGTGGTATAGCTGCTCCATCCAGGGTTGGCTCGGGACAGAGCATTTTAATAAAAGCTTGTATTTAAAAATGTGTTTTTACTACTAACTTATTACCATGGCCCATCGACATATGATCCCATATGGGCCTTTCGCGCTCGAAAATGACCTCTTTAAAAGCACTACTGAAATCCGACCAGTAGTAGTTTGGTCGCAGTTCGCTAACATACAGCCGACCGTTTCCGGTGTGAGACCTGCCGCGAAGAATATCGGCGCGCTATTCTCTCGCATGCTGTTCAATTTATTGCTCTCTCTGTCACATGATTTACGAGCAAAGGAAATGTGGAGCCAACTTATTTGTATGTGAGGGCATATCTAGTTAATATATCGATGCCATGGCCTACGTTTTTAAGCTGATCCGGGAAAGAGTTGATAAACCTAGCATACTAGCCAAGGTTTGACTCTTTGTTTTGGATATTTATAAGCAATCTCGGTCACATGCTGTATTTGCGGAGTCGTCCTCGGGAACCAATCATAATCAATGGAGTCTGCTTACGGGTGACTTGGGTTCTATAAATGCACTGTGTTTGGTCAGACCTGGATATTTTTACAGCGAAGTCACATCTCTTAAATGTGTGGGCTTTGTGCTTGTTGTTTATGTCAGAATAAAATCGATTGTTTTTATTATACCATTTAGTTTTTTTCTTTATTGTATGGCTAATACCTGTAATCCTAATACCTGTAATGGCGAAGTAATTGAGTGCTTAATTTAAAACATGTTGTGTATGCAATTACAACATTTTTAATGTTTATATTTATGTTTATTTACATCTCAATGGATTGGTCTTGACTATCAAGTTGATTTGTTTAGAAAAGAAATAGATAAATAAATCCATTTTCGTTAAAATATAAATCCTAACAGGAGCACTGTAACTTATCAGACTGATTAAATTTAAAAAAAAAAACAATTAAAATGTTTGATTACTTCATCAGTATAGGTTTTCATCATTTCACAAGTTGCGGTATAATTGAACCTTACTAGGGGCCGATTGTAATAATGTCAATTGCTGGACCAAATCTCGATTTGTACTATGTAATCAATAAAAACCAACTCTGGAAACGCATAGAGCATAAATTTGGAATGTGCTATGTGCATACTTTCTTAGTAATTTGTACATTTCGAATTACAAGTCGTTATTTTAAAAGTGTTACTATTGTTCTAGTTCTACTCTACCGTACTTTCACCGTAGGTACCGTTCATACTCATCACCGTGTACAGTATCATGTCATCTTAACTTACACATAAAACAAAACAGATTTTACCGCATGATGCTTGTAACATCCGAAGTTGCCACGTTACGATTCTGCCGCTGATGGGTGTTTGGGATCGAAGGACATTTTTTCATAGCACGGCTTATATTTATGATATAGAAATAAACAAAATTAAGGGTTTGTCCATGTAAATTGATTTTAGAATTCGGTCGTTTACCTCTTATGACGAGAAAAAAGGCGGGAAAGGTGAGAAAGATCACGCGTCCGCCGATATGTCATGATATGATTTTAATCGCTCGCGTAATGTAAACTTTTATAAATACTTAGTACTAGTAGGTACTCAATACTAGTAGGTACTCAATACTTAGTAGGTAGGTAGGTACTTACTCAATGTCGTCTTAAATGGCTATTTACAACCTGTCTACCACCTAACTCGATGCATTTAACGCAGCGCTGCAACGTTGAGTGATGTACCCGCTCAAAAATCTCAGGAGAGTCTCTCAATTTCTGAAAACATTCACGAATACGAATACGCATTTCCGCCAACGTATCGCAAACTGTTCTATAAACTTTATTTTTTACATATCCCCACAAAAAAAAATCAAGGGGAGTGCGATCAGGAGATCTCGAGGGGAGTGAGATCAGGAATCGACCTATCCATTTTTCGCCAAATAGTTATGTTAGTTTCTGGCGAGCTTCAAGTTCCGCTTGCGGAGGTGCTCCACCCAGTTGATATCAAATTTGGTTTAATGTACCAATAGGTAAATTGTCTAAATACTCGGTGACTGCGCTATTTAAAAGTTCAAGGAACTTTCGTCTGTTGAGGGTTCCCTCAATAAAAATTGGGCAGATCAACGTATTTCCATGCAATGCACCACACATTTAACGTCCATCGAAACTGGTGTGCCCGTTCCTTATTTTTCCATAATTTTGAATATAAATCGAGCGAGTTTATAACATATTTTTTAAAATTAGCAATTGCTGCTTATCTGAACCCTAACTAAATGTGGCTCAAATATTTTTAATTGCATAAATGAAATCTTATTTCATAATACTTAAATAATCAGTACAATTCAAAATATGAGATCTGGCAACGCTACGACTGGCAAAATTTTCCATTACGCGGGCGAAAACAATCTCCACCACCACCAACACTATAGTCGTTTTGGCTACCTGTATATCGGGCGGCGCAGCGACAGGCGCGGCGGGCTAAATAAAGACCGATTTCAAAGATCGGTGAGTAAAACTAAACGTATGAATAAAACCGTCGGTTTGCTAAATAATAAATACGTTTTGAGTTTCAATAATATGTAACCGTTGGTTACGACCCGACAATAGTCGGTTTACTTCATAGAAAATGCGATATAAATGTAACTTCGGGCGGTAAAAATCAGGCGGTTTCAGGGGGGGATAATCAGGAGTCACCAGGGGGATTCCCGGCTGGCATTAAGATGCTGGCATCAGGCTGTCACCTGTATGCTGGCGCCTGGCTGTCATCAGGCTTTAGTATACTGTTGCTTTAGTATACTAGTTTAGGTTTAGTATACTGTTGCTAAAAGGCCAGCTCCAGAATGCTGGCACCAAGTTAGCACGAGGATGGTGGCGCTTGTTTAGGTCTAGGATGCTGATCCACCGATATCGGTTACATACGTTTACTTTTAATTATCGAAATTGGCCTTAAGCCAGCAAGGTGAATAAACTGATAATTAAGGACAAGTTTGTATTGGGATCTGCGGAATCTTTAACTATTTATATCTAAAAAACGGCTCGTACGATTTTACTCAAATTTTCAGTATTTGTTCACATAAACTGACTTTACACGTTAAAAAAAATAAAGCCCGACTTTACATCACACACGGTATATATATATATATATATATATATATATATATATATATATATATATATATATATATATATATATATATATATATATATATATATATATATATATATATATATATATATATATATATATATATATATATATATATATATATATATATATATATATATATATATATATATATAT
This sequence comes from Micropterix aruncella, assembly GCA_944548615.1. Taxonomy (NCBI): domain Eukaryota; kingdom Metazoa; phylum Arthropoda; class Insecta; order Lepidoptera; family Micropterigidae; genus Micropterix; species Micropterix aruncella. The sequence continues at coordinate 23,578,334 of OX155967.1, read as the reverse complement.
ATATATATATATATATATATATATATATAGTTTTGTTATATTTGATAAGGTTTGTAAAGAAATCCGTTTATAGGATGATGTTTTTATTTCAAATAAAATTAGTAATAGCTACTTAAAAAGTAGCGAAGGAAATCCCAGCTTGTATTGGGAAATGCTTATGTTTGAATGAGATATACTTACGGATGTGCACGACTTTCGACGGTGCAATGTAAGTTTAAAGGTCCTTTTGCAGTCGACTAACGATCACTATTCATCCATATATCTCATAAATAGGGCTTATCCTTATGCAACACAAAATGCCTTCAATAGAGACGAATTAAGCGAAAAAATAAAAAATTAAACTATTGATCACTTCGGCAAAGCCGTTTTATAAATGAAAGTGACATTACGAAATAATTCAAATTTCGAATGCTACCAACATTTAAAATATGATACAATTGGCTGATAATTACAATACAATTGGCTGATAAAATGCTACCAACATTTAAAATATGATACAATTGGCTGATAATTCAAATTTCGACATTCGAGGATAAGCCCTATTTATGAGATGAATAGTGATCGTTAGTCGACTGCAAAAGGACCTTTAAACTTACATTGCACCGTCGAAAGTCGTGCACATCCGTAAGTATATCTCATTCAAACATAAGCATTTCCCAATACAAGCTGGGATTTCCTTCGCTACTTTTTAAGTAGCTTTTACTAATTTTATTTTAAATAAAAACATCATCCTATAAACGGATTTCTTTACAAACCTTATCAAATATATATATATATATATATATATATATATATATATATATATATATATATATATATATATATATATATATATATATATATATATATATATATATATATATATATATATATATATATATATATATATATATATATATATATATATATATATATATATATATATATATATATATATATATATATATATATATATATATATATATATATATATATATATATATATATATATATATATATATATATATATATATATATATATATATATATATATATATATATATATATATATATATATATATATATATATATATATATATATATATATATATATATATATATATATATATATATATATATATATAATTCGTTTAAAGGATGACACTTTGATGAAAAAATAAAAATAATAAAAGCCACTTACATAGCTGGAAGGTTTTCCCGGACTGGACTGGGAAATGCTTATTGTTTAAACGAGATGTATTCTTGGATGAGTACCACTTTCGACGGTACACTGTAGGTTTAATGGGATCCCTTTATCGCTAGCGAACGATCACCCTTCATCCACATCTCAAAAACAAAGCGTATCCTTTTGCAAACCAAAATAAAATGTCTTTATTAAAGACAAATTTAAGCAAAAAACAATGAAAAAAATCACAATCAATCGTCTCTTAAATTACGTCTCTTAACCACTTTCGACGGTACACTGTAAAGTGTCGAAAGTGGTACTCATCCAAGAATACATCTCGTTTAAACAATAAGCATTTCCCAGTCCAGTCCGGGAAAACCTTCCAGCTATGTAAGTGGCTTTTATTATTTTTATTTTTTCATCAAAGTGTCATCCTTTAAACGAATTCTTTAAAAAAAGATTTTACAAAAAACCAATCAAATATTAACAATATTATACAATTTTATCTTATGTTTTGAACTCTTGTAAATATCATATAGCCTTAAGTATAAACTTCTCGACCAGAAATTACGATTTATATCTTATTTCATGGGAACGAGCAAATGAAGTATTTTATTTTTATTTTCATTTAATAGCTGGCTGATAGCGAGCCCAGCAATCGTATATCGTCCTTTTAAAGAGTGGATATATTCGAATTTCAAATCGAATTTTCGAAATGTCATTCCGCATTTAAGAGACGATTGATTGTGATTTTTTTCATTGTTTTTTGCTTAAATTTGTCTTTAATAAAGACATTTTATTTTGGTTTGCAAAAGGATACGCTTTGTTTTTGAGATGTGGATGAAGGGTGATCGTTCGCTAGCGATAAAGGGATCCCATTAAACCTACAGTGTACCGTCGAAAGTGCTACTCATCCAAGAATACATCTCGTTTAAACAATAAGCATTTCCCAGTCCAGTCCGGGAAAACCTTCCAGCTATGTAAGTGGCTTTTATTATTTTTATTTTTTCATCAAAGTGTCATCCTTTAAACGAATTCTTTAAAAAAAGATTTTACAAAAAACCAATCAAATATTAACAATATTATACAATTTTATCTTATGTTTTGAACTCTTGTAAATATCATATAGCCTTAAGTATAAACTTCTCGACCAGAAATTACGATTTATATCTTATTTCATGGGAACGAGCAAATGAAGTATTTTATTTTTATTTTCATTTAATAGCTGGCTGATAGCGAGCCCAGCAATCGTATATCGTCCTTTTAAAGAGTGGATATATTCGAATTTCAAATCGAATTTTCGAAATGTCATTCCGCATTTAAGAGACGATTGATTGTGATTTTTTTCATTGTTTTTTGCTTAAATTTGTCTTTAATAAAGACATTTTATTTTGGTTTGCAAAAGGATACGCTTTGTTTTTGAGATGTGGATGAAGGGTGATCGTTCGCTAGCGATAAAGGGATCCCATTAAACCTACAGTGTACCGTCGAAAGTGGTACTCATCCAAGAATACATCTCGTTTAAACAATAAGCATTTCCCAGTCCAGTCCGGGAAAACCTTCCAGCTATGTAAGTGGCTTTTATTATTTTTATTTTTTCATCAAAGTGTCATCCTTTAAACGAATTCTTTAAAAAAAGATTTTACAAAAAACCAATCAAATATTAACAATATTATACAATTTTATCTTATGTTTTGAACTCTTGTAAATATCATATAGCCTTAAGTATAAACTTCTCGACCAGAAATTACGATTTATATCTTATTTCATGGGAACGAGCAAATGAAGTATAGCAAATGAAGTATTTTATTTTTATTTTCATTTAATAGCTGGCTGATAGCGAGCCCAGCAATCGTATATCGTCCTTTTAAAGAGTGGATGTATTCGAATTTCAAATCGAATTTTCGAAATGTCATTCCGCATTTAAGAGACGATTGATTGTGATTTTTTTCATTGTTTTTTGCTTAAATTTGTCTTTAATAAAGACATTTTATTTTGGTTTGCAAAAGGATACGCTTTGTTTTTGAGATGTGGATGAAGGGTGATCGTTCGCTAGCGATAAAGGGATCCCATTAAACCTACAGTGTACCGTCGAAAGTGGTACTCATCCAAGAATACATCTCGTTTAAACAATAAGCATTTCCCAGTCCAGTCCGGGAAAACCTTCCAGCTATGTAAGTGGCTTTTATTATTTTTATTTTTTCATCAAAGTGTCATCCTTTAAACGAATTCTTTAAAAAAAGATTTTACAAAAAACCAATCAAATATTAACAATATTATACAATTTTATCTTATGTTTTGAACTCTTGTAAATATCATATAGCCTTAAGTATAAACTTCTCGACCAGAAATTACGATTTATATCTTATTTCATGGGAACGAGCAAATGAAGTATTTTATTTTTATTTTCATTTAATAGCTGGCTGATAGCGAGCCCAGCAATCGTATATCGTCCTTTTAAAAAGTGGATATATTCGAATTTCAAATCGAATTTTCGAAATGTCATTCCGCATTTAAGAGACGATTGATTGTGATTTTTTTCATTGTTTTTTGCTTAAATTTGTCTTTAATAAAGACATTTTATTTTGGTTTGCAAAAGGATACGCTTTGTTTTTGAGATGTGGATGAAGGGTGATCGTTCGCTAGCGATAAAGGGATCCCATTAAACCTACAGTGTACCGTCGAAAGTGGTACTCATCCAAGAATACATCTCGTTTAAACAATAAGCATTTCCCAGTCCAGTCCGGGAAAACCTTCCAGCTATGTAAGTGGCTTTTATTATTTTTATTTTTTCATCAAAGTGTCATCCTTTAAACGAATTCTTTAAAAAAAGATTTTACAAAAAACCAATCAAATATTAACAATATTATACAATTTTATCTTATGTTTTGAACTCTTGTAAATATCATATAGCCTTAAGTATAAACTTCTCGACCAGAAATTACGATTTATATCTTATTTCATGGGAACGAGCAAATGAAGTATTTTATTTTTATTTTCATTTAATAGCTGGCTGATAGCGAGCCCAGCAATCGTATATCGTCCTTTTAAAGAGTGGATATATTCGAATTTCAAATCGAATTTTCGAAATGTCATTCCGCATTTAAGAGACGATTGATTGTGATTTTTTTCATTGTTTTTTGCTTAAATTTGTCTTTAATAAAGACATTTTATTTTGGTTTGCAAAAGGATACGCTTTGTTTTTGAGATGTGGATGAAGGGTGATCGTTCGCTAGTGATAAAGGGATCCCATTAAACCTACAGTGTACCGTCGAAAGTGGTACTCATCCAAGAATACATCTCGTTTAAACAATAAGCATTTCCCAGTCCAGTCCGGGAAAACCTTCCAGCTATGTAAGTGGCTTTTATTATTTTTATTTTTTCATCAAAGTGTCATCCTTTAAACGAATTCTTTAAAAAAAGATTTTACAAAAAACCAATCAAATATTAACAATATTATACAATTTTATCTTATGTTTTGAACTCTTGTAAATATCATATAGCCTTAAGTATAAACTTCTCGACCAGAAATTACGATTTATATCTTATTTCATGGGAACGAGCAAATGAAGTATTTTATTTTTATTTTCATTTAATAGCTGGCTGATAGCGAGCCCAGC
>OX155967.1:23566049-23571049 GCA_944548615.1 Micropterix aruncella | reverse complement strand
ATATATATATATATATATATATATATATATATATATATATATATATATATATGACATATCTTAACGACGGCTGAGCCGAAATATTGATATACATTTTATAACAATCATTAATATTTAAGAAACACTAATCGCCTATTATTTTCCAGCATTCATTCTCGTCTCGCTTTGTTGTGTTGCCGCTGTAGGAGACATTCAGGTTCCAATACCACAGCAGGAAACACCTAGCAAATACTGAAAGAAGAGAAGAAAAAGGCGTGGAGTCACTCCTGGTCACCACAGACCAGATAAGTGCCCTTTCATTATTTTATCATTTCATTTATTTAGTAATAAACATAATTTCAATTTGAAAATATATATATATATATATATATATATATATATATATATATATATATATATATATATATATATATATATATATATATATATATATATATATATATATATATATATATATATATATATATATATATATATATATATATATATATATATATATATGTATATATATATATATATATATATATATATATATATATATATATATATATATATATATATATATATATATATATATATATATATATATATATATAGGTACATATACCTATCAATATAAATAAAATATAAATTTCATCAATATAATAAAAAAATCAATATCGATCTATCGACTTATGGTCGTTTTCCCAAGAGCGTCAATGCCACAACTCTATGGATGGATGGATTTCAAGATAAATATTATCTTGAAATCTGCTAGCTTTATATACCTACAGTAGTGAGCACAGAAATCTTTCCAGACTGAAAATATCAGTTTTTTTAATGTTTTTTGTTGTGATTTCTTAATAGCTCTTTAGTCTAAATTATTAAGCAACACTGTTTAAAGATGATAATACACAAAAAAGTGCCTATTTATTGTCAAAAAATTTCAATGTCAAAAAATTCTGGTTTTCCTTTTATATACTCGATACGACGAACTGTCAAACTCGTGACTCGCGATACACATCCTCCGCGAAAAATACTTCTATAAATTCGTAATCAATCGCTACTTTAAGAAATTGTGAGTGTATTTACGTTCTACAGTGATACCACATCTGTGAAAGTGTCTGTAACTCTGCTGCCTTTACGGGTTCAGCAGCAGTGGGTGGCTGACATAGGCCCCTTCTTTGAACTTTATATCAACGCTTCATTCTAGAACTGTCTCGTGTGACTTATAACTGAACTGCATGTTAAGACGAAGCCCGAAGAAAGCAGCGAGATCGGCGCAGCGGTTTGAAAGATATAATCCATTTAACATCGAACAAAAGACGTGAGGTTGCCTTGTAAAATACCCGCTAACTACCGGCATTTCTGTCCACCCGGTATCATCCACATATAAAGAAACCGAAAGGCGCCATTCATCTAAACATTAGAATATCTTTGTGAACAGTGCAGTCACGCATTTTCGTTTCAACAAGATCCAAAAACCATTTAAACGTAAAGTTACATAACGACTTTTGTCTAATTTCATGGAAACGAGGATACGAAGCATTTTCATTTTATTTTTTGGTTTAATATTAGGCGGTTGGCGAGCTCAAAAAACGTGGATTCATTCGAAATTTTAAAATACATTGAAATCTCATTCTATATTGAGGATCAGTCAATGTGATTATTTATTGTTTTTGCTTTTTTCGTTTCTATCGAAGACATTTTGTTTTGCAAAAGGATAAGCTTGGTTTTTGAGATGTGGATGAAATGCGGATCATTCAACGGTGGCAAAGGGAAACCCATTAACGCTACATGTAGTTTCGAAAGTGGTACACATCCATAGGGGGAGACGGGGCAGGTTGGTACACAAAAAATCGAACTCATATATTTTAAACAACAATGGTTGAAATATTCCACTTTTCTTGCATCGGTATGCCATAACTACTCAAGTCAATAAAACCAACAACAAAAAACATGAAGGTTTAAAAATATATAGAATATTAAGGTTTTAATGAAAAATGGGTTTTGTGTCATTGTGCCTCACCCACGGGACACAATCGTACATTAGAAGGGACGCTTTGGTACTAATAGTTAATTATATGACAATGGTTAGTAAAAACCAAAATCTATAGCTGAAAAGTAATTTTATTATTTTAACAATAATCAGCCTCATAATTCTCACTTATAATCTCAATTGGATAACAAAACTAACAGTTTTGGTAGGTTTCGTAAATCAATTACATAACTTAAATAGTGTCTTTGTAAACAAAATCAAACAACCTTAAAAATGTTAAGAAAGTTTTGCAAATTATTAACATGAAAAATATAGGAACTCCCTTTAGGGAAAACACATAGTAAGTACCTACCTAATTTTAACAGAATCTTAAAAGGCAACCAACGTCTATGTGAAACATCAGTTACTACTAGTACAGTTACGTACTTTGGTATGTACCAATGTGCCCCGCGCCTTAGTTTACCAAAGTGCCCCTACGGGCTTTTCCGGAAAATTGATAGAAATGTCTAAAATCACTAAAATTACATTGCAATCAGTTGTAGTTACCATTACTGAATGGATGTATTTACCTTTGATATATCAGCTTCATAGAATAATGCCTTAAAACACCGCTGGAACAATTTAACACACCATGTAGTTTTTTAATTCACCGCGCAATAAACCCTTCCAATAACGTTGAACGGAGATGCAGTCACAGGTGGCGTCTTTGTGCAAGTTTAGACACATTTTAGTGTTGTTGCGCCTAGTGTGCCCCTTGTACGAATCTGCCCCGCCTCGCCCTACATACATCTTGTTTAAATATGAGCATTTCCCAGTACAGACAGGGATCTCCTTCGCGGCTATGTGCACGGCAATTCCCGCGCTCCGAGCCCGGCCCCCCACCACCGTTATAACCTACGCAGTGGCGGCAGCGGTTTGCGGCCTACCCGCAAAACAACGGACTGACAGCTCTTCAGTCTACCCTAGACAACGGCGGCTGCAACGTCACCGAAATGTCGGGTCCTACAAATTTCACGCGGTAAATTCGTTTTCTATCCTATTTATAAACTATATAAAACCCAAGTATAACCTCCAGTCTGGCAACACTTAAATACGTACCTGTGTCAACTTGTTTGCCCGCATTCGCACCATTATTTCATCCGCGCGCGAGTGCTCTGAAGTGATCATTACCTTTCTGGCGGACAGTGATGGATAATGCGAACCCCACAGAGTCACAAACTCTCCTAAACCTGATGGTTGAATGGGGCATCAGTCAAGAACCGATAAGGATTTTTTTGTTTTTTTTTTTTGCTTATTTTATGTTTGTTACTGCAGAACTCTGTTATTTATGAACCGATTTGGATTTTTTTGTTTGAAAGGACATGCATACAGATTGGGTTATCAAAATCGTGTTCTGATGATGGGATCCATGAGGAATTAAGGGGAACTCCTCAACGGTCAGCAGCACAAACACGATTTTTTTTATACGCATTCAGTTATGATAGCTCGTTCCAAATTTCACCATGACATGGCTGCTTCACCCAGAGTTGGCTCCTAACGAGGTGACTACTCCTCAACGATGAACAGCACAGACACGAAATTTTGTATACGCATTCAGTTATGATAGCCCGTTCCAAGTTCCACTACGAAATAGCTGCTGCATCCAGGGTTGGCTCCCGCCGAGGGGACTCCTCAACGGTCAACAGCACAGACTTGAAACTTTGTATATGCATTCAATTACGACAGCCGTTTCCAAGTTTCACCAAGACAGGACTGCGGCACCCCCAGGGTTGGCTTCCAACGAGGGTACTCCTCAATGATCAACAGCACAGACACGAAATTTTGAATACGCATTCAATTATGATAGGCCATTCTAACTTTCACCACGACGTGGCTGCTGCACTTAGGGTTGGCTCTCGAAAAGTGGACTCCTCAACGGTCAACGGGACTTTTTCGAGTCGGTTTTTGTTTTGTTAAAATGTTGGTTATTATTACAATTACTTTTTAGTTCAAGTTACAAGACATACTTACTCTCAAAACGACTGGGCGGAAAGCGTTAGCAGCCATCCATCACAACCAACCTCTAACAAGCTCGACAAGAAATTGTTTGGTTGCATGCACAGTAGAGCTTTATTTGAAAAAGTTTAAACATATGAAGCGCAAAGACTTCAAGAACATAACTGTTAACGCCAGTTTAATAATTTCTTTTTTTTTTTATTTTTATTTTTTTTTTATATATTAATTAATTATACTGCAACATTGGCAACATTTTACCTATCCGGTCCGATCCTAGCACGCATTTAATATCGCAAAGAATGGCATACCGTCAATTACGTTTTGGATGGCGCTGGCAAATGTCATGACCGATGGACGCGCGGTAAAATCGAGCCAGAAAATCGTATATCCGCGTTAAAAATGAATGTGAACAATTAATGTTTTAAGTGTGTGATTCGGACAATAGAACAACCTCAAGATCTGCAACCAGGCCTGAAGAATAGTCGCTGACACGCCGGCACAGTATCCAAGTAAGTGCGTGTTTTCCTTGGTTTTCCTTCCCTTCAGACCAGTTGTAGATATATCCTATGAAAACAGTCCACTTTCAAAAATTCATAATATTATAATTATATTCTGCTTAATTTCTTTTCCGCTTTATAACCAAATACTCGCGCCGCACCATTTTGGTCCGTACGAACCTGGATTTTGTATCTATGTACCTACATTTATATTTCATTTTAAATATATTGTTTTAATCACACATACTTAACATTAAAATTCACAAAATTAAAATCTCTCGTCCCATAAAACATAACCTACATACATATATACTTCTAGTAATTTATAATTCATATCATATATATTACATTTATTTTCCGCACCGCAAACTAGGTATATTTCACCGCTCATATTCTAATAAAATATAAAATACAAAAAATAAAATAAAATTAAAAAACTTATAATTAATTATACATATACTGCCACGGAATAGCGTTGCCACATATATATTATTAGTTCAATGGTATTTACGCATTAGTATTTACATTCA